>FR989959.1:12740026-12760991 GCA_905404175.1 Anthocharis cardamines
TCCCGGGTTGGTCACTATGTGTTATTCGCTTTTAAAAGTGTTATAATAAATTGTGATCAATGTTTGAGAAACTTGAGGGATGTTTGAAGCCCGGAAGGGTGAATAACATAAATTGTGGTGGAAGTTTGAAACCTGTGCAGACGGCACGAAAGGTGGATAACTAACATGAGTGGTGTCATTAAGTTGACTAAAACTTTAACAGCGTATGTAGCCTTGCGGTCGCACGTTCATCCGTAAGAACATACGTCCTGGGTTCGATTCCCGGGTTGGTCACTATGTGTTATTCGCTTTTAAAAAAAGTGTTATAATAAATTGTGATCAATGTTTGAGAAATTTGAGGGATGTTTGAAGCCCGAAAGGGTGAATAACATAAACTGTGGTGGAAGTTTGAAACCTGTGCAGACGGCACGAAAGGTGGATAACTAACATGAGTGGTGTCATTAAGTTGACTAAACTTTTTAACAGCGTATGTAGCCTTGCGGTCGCACGTTCATCCGTAAGAGCATACGTCCTGGGTTCGATTCCCGGGTTGGTCACTATGTGTTATTCGCTTTTAAAAGTGTTATAATAAATTGTGATCAATGTTTGAGAAACTTGAGGGATGTTTGAAGCCCGGAAGGGTGAATAACATAAATTATGGTGGAAGTTTGAAACCTGTGCAGACGGCACGAAAGGTGGATAACTAACATGAGTGGTGTCATTAAGTTGACTAAACTTTTTTAACAGCGTATGTAGCCTTGCGGTCGCACGTTCATCCGTAAGAGCATACGTCCTGGGTTCGATTCCCGGGTTGGTCACTATGTGTTATTCGCTTTTAAAAGTGTTATAATAAATTGTGATCAATGTTTGAGAAACTTGAGGGATGTTTGAAGCCCGGAAGGGTGAATAACATAAACTGTGGTGGAAGTTTGAAACCTGGGCAGACGGCTAATAGGTGGATAACTAACATGAGTGGTGTCATTAAGTTGACTAAACTTTTTAACAGCGTATGTAGCCTTGCGGTCGCACGTTCATCCGTAAGAGCATACGTCCCGGGTTCGATTCCCGGGTTGGTCACTATGTGTTATTCGCTTTTAAAAGTGTTATAATAAATTGTGATCAATGTTTGAGAAATTTGAGGGATGTTTGAAGCCCGGAAGGGTGAATAACATAAAACTGTGGTGGAAGTTTGAAACCTGGGCAGACGGCTAATAGGTGGATAACTAACATGAGTGGTGTCATTAAGTTGACTAAACTTTTTAACAGCGTATGTAGCCTTGCGGTCGCACGTTCATCCGTAAGAGCATACGTCCTGGGTTCGATTCCCGGGTTGGTCACTATGTGTTATTCGCTTTTAAAAGTGTTATAATAAATTGTGATCAATGTTTGAGAAATTTGAGGGATGTTTGAAGCCCGGAAGGGTGAATAACATAAACTGTGGTGGAAGTTTGAAACCTGTGCAGACGGCACGAAAGGTGGATAACTAACATGAGTGGTGTCATTAAGATGACTAAAACTTTTAACAGCGTATGTAGCCTTGCGGTCGCACGTTCATCCGTAAGAGCATACGTCCTGGGTTCGATTCCCGGGTTGGTCACTATGTGTTATTCGCTTTTAAAAAGTGTTATAATAAATTGTGATCAATGTTTGAGAAATTTGAGGGATGTTTGAAGCCCGGAAGGGTGAATAACATAAACTGTGGTGGAAGTTTGAAACCTGGGCAGACGGCTAATAGGTGGATAACTAACATGAGTGGTGTCATTAAGTTGACTAAACTTTTTAACAGCGTATGTAGCCTTGCGGTCGCACGTTCATCCGTAAGAGCATACGTCCTGGGTTCGATTCCCGGGTTGGTCACTATGTGTTATTCGCTTTTAAAAGTGTTATAATAAATTGTGATCAATGTTTGAGAAACTTGAGGGATGTTTGAAGCCCGGAAGGGTGAATAACATAAAATTGTGGTGGAAGTTTGAAACCTGTGCAGACGGCACGAAAGGTGGATAACTAACATGAGTGGTGTCATTAAGTTGACTAAACTTTTTAACAGCGTATGTAGCCTTGCGGTCGCACGTTCATCCGTAAGAGCATACGTCCTGGGTTCGATTCCCGGGTTGGTCACTATGTGTTATTCGCTTTTAAAAGTGTTATAATAAATTGTGATCAATGTTTGAGAAACTTGAGGGATGTTTGAAGCCCGGAAGGGTGAATAACATAAATTGTGGTGGAAGTTTGAAACCTGGGCAGACGGCTAATAGGTGGATAACTAACATGAGTGGTGTCATTAAGTTGACTAAACTTTTTAACAGCGTATGTAGCCTTGCGGTCGCACGTTCATCCGTAAGAGCATACGTCCTGGGTTCGATTCCCGGGTTGGTCACTATGTGTTATTCGCTTTTAAAAGTGTTATAATAAATTGTGATCAATGTTTGAGAAACTTGAGGGATGTTTGAAGCCCGGAAGGGTGAATAACATAAACTGTGGTGGAAGTTTGAAACCTGTGCAGACGGCACGAAAGGTGGATAACTAACATGAGTGGTGTCATTAAGTTGACTAAAAACTTTTTAACAGCGTATGTAGCCTTGCGGTCGCACGTTCATCCGTAAGAGCATACGTCCTGGGTTCGATTCCCGGGTTGGTCACTATGTGTTATTCGCTTTTAAAAGTGTTATAATAAATTGTGATCAATGTTTGAGAAACTTGAGGGATGTTTGAAGCCCGGAAGGGTGAATAACATAAATTGTGGTGGAAGTTTGAAACCTGTGCAGACGGCACGAAAGGTGGATAACTAACATGAGTGGTGTCATTAAGTTGACTAAAAACTTTTAACAGCGTATGTAGCCTTGCGGTCGCACGTTCATCCGTAAGAGCATACGTCCTGGGTTCGATTCCCGGGTTGGTCACTATGTGTTATTCGCTTTTAAAAAGTGTTATAATAAATTGTGATCAATGTTTGAGAAACTTGAGGGATGTTTGAAGCCCGGAAGGGTGAATAACATAAATTATGGTGGAAGTTTGAAACCTGTGCAGACGGCACGAAAGGTGGATAACTAACATGAGTGGTGTCATTAAGTTGACTAAACTTTTAAACAGCGTATGTAGCCTTGCGGTCGCACGTTCATCCGTAAGAGCATACGTCCTGGGTTCGATTCCCGGGTTGGTCACTATGTGTTATTCGCTTTTAAAAGTGTTATAATAAATTGTGATCAATGTTTGAGAAATTTGAGGGATGTTTGAAGCCCGGAAGGGTGAATAACATAAACTGTGGTGGAAGTTTGAAACCTGGGCAGACGGCTAATAGGTGGATAACTAACATGAGTGGTGTCATTAAGTTGACTAAACTTTTTAACAGCGTATGTAGCCTTGCGGTCGCACGTTCATCCGTAAGAGCATACGTCCTGGGTTCGATTCCCGGGTTGGTCACTATGTGTTATTCGCTTTTAAAAGTGTTATAATAAATTGTGATCAATGTTTGAGAAACTTGAGGGATGTTTGAAGCCCGGAAGGGTGAATAACATAAATTGTGGTGGAAGTTTGAAACCTGTGCAGACGGCACGAAAGGTGGATAACTAACATGAGTGGTGTCATTAAGTTGACTAAAAACTTTTTAACAGCGTATGTAGCCTTGCGGTCGCACGTTCATCCGTAAGAGCATACGTCCTGGGTTCGATTCCCGGGTTGGTCACTATGTGTTATTCGCTTTTAAAAGTGTTATAATAAATTGTGATCAATGTTTGAGAAACTTGAGGGATGTTTGAAGCCCGGAAGGGTGAATAACATAAACTGTGGTGGAAGTTTGAAACCTGTGCAGACGGCACGAAAGGTGGATAACTAACATGAGTGGTGTCATTAAGTTGACTAAACTTTTTAAACAGCGTATGTAGCCTTGCGGTCGCACGTTCATCCGTAAGAGCATACGTCCTGGGTTCGATTCCCGGGTTGGTCACTATGTGTTATTCGCTTTTAAAAGTGTTATAATAAATTGTGATCAATGTTTGAGAAATTTGAGGGATGTTTGAAGCCCGGAAGGGTGAATAACATAAACTGTGGTGGAAGTTTGAAACCTGGGCAGACGGCTAATAGGTGGATAACTAACATGAGTGGTGTCATTAAGTTGACTAAAAACTTTTAAACAGCGTATGTAGCCTTGCGGTCGCACGTTCATCCGTAAGAGCATACGTCCTGGGTTCGATTCCCGGGTTGGTCACTATGTGTTATTCGCTTTTAAAAGTGTTATAATAAATTGTGATCAATGTTTGAGAAATTTGAGGGATGTTTGAAGCCCGGAAGGGTGAATAACATAAACTGTGGTGGAAGTTTGAAACCTGGGCAGACGGCTAATAGGTGGATAACTAACATGAGTGGTGTCATTAAGTTGACTAAACTTTTTAACAGCGTATGTAGCCTTGCGGTCGCACGTTCATCCGTAAGAGCATACGTCCTGGGTTCGATTCCCGGGTTGGTCACTATGTGTTATTCGCTTTTAAAAAAAGTGTTATAATAAATTGTGATCAATGTTTGAGAAATTTGAGGGATGTTTGAAGCCCGGAAGGGTGAATAACATAAACTGTGGTGGAAGTTTGAAACCTGGGCAGACGGCTAATAGGTGGATAACTAACATGAGTGGTGTCATTAAGTTGACTAAAACTTTTAAACAGCGTATGTAGCCTTGCGGTCGCACGTTCATCCGTAAGAGCATACGTCCTGGGTTCGATTCCCGGGTTGGTCACTATGTGTTATTCGCTTTTAAAAGTGTTATAATAAATTGTGATCAATGTTTGAGAAACTTGAGGGATGTTTGAAGCCCGGAAGGGTGAATAACATAAATTGTGGTGGAAGTTTGAAACCTGTGCAGACGGCACGAAAGGTGGATAACTAACATGAGTGGTGTCATTAAGTTGACTAAACTTTTTAACAGCGTATGTAGCCTTGCGGTCGCACGTTCATCCGTAAGAGCATACGTCCTGGGTTCGATTCCCGGGTTGGTCACTATGTGTTATTCGCTTTTAAAAGTGTTATAATAAATTGTGATCAATGTTTGAGAAATTTGAGGGATGTTTGAAGCCCGGAAGGGTGAATAACATAAACTGTGGTGGAAGTTTGAAACCTGGGCAGACGGCTAATAGGTGGATAACTAACATGAGTGGTGTCATTAAGTTGACTAAACTTTTTAACAGCGTATGTAGCCTTGCGGTCGCACGTTCATCCGTAAGAGCATACGTCCTGGGTTCGATTCCCGGGTTGGTCACTATGTGTTATTCGCTTTTAAAAAAGTGTTATAATAAATTGTGATCAATGTTTGAGAAATTTGAGGGATGTTTGAAGCCCGGAAGGGTGAATAACATAAACTGTGGTGGAAGTTTGAAACCTGTGCAGACGGCACGAAAGGTGGATAACTAACATGAGTGGTGTCATTAAGATGACTAAACTTTTAAACAGCGTATGTAGCCTTGCGGTCGCACGTTCATCCGTAAGAGCATACGTCCTGGGTTCGATTCCCGGGTTGGTCACTATGTGTTATTCGCTTTTAAAAGTGTTATAATAAATTGTGATCAATGTTTGAGAAATTTGAGGGATGTTTGAAGCCCGGAAGGGTGAATAACATAAACTGTGGTGGAAGTTTGAAACCTGGGCAGACGGCTAATAGGTGGATAACTAACATGAGTGGTGTCATTAAGTTGACTAAACTTTTTAACAGCGTATGTAGCCTTGCGGTCGCACGTTCATCCGTAAGAGCATACGTCCTGGGTTCGATTCCCGGGTTGGTCACTATGTGTTATTCGCTTTTAAAAGTGTTATAATAAATTGTGATCAATGTTTGAGAAATTTGAGGGATGTTTGAAGCCCGGAAGGGTGAATAACATAAACTGTGGTGGAAGTTTGAAACCTGGGCAGACGGCTAATAGGTGGATAACTAACATGAGTGGTGTCATTAAGTTGACTAAAAACTTTTAACAGCGTATGTAGCCTTGCGGTCGCACGTTCATCCGTAAGAGCATACGTCCTGGGTTCGATTCCCGGGTTGGTCACTATGTGTTATTCGCTTTTAAAAGTGTTATAATAAATTGTGATCAATGTTTGAGAAATTTGAGGGATGTTTGAAGCCCGGAAGGGTGAATAACATAAACTGTGGTGGAAGTTTGAAACCTGGGCAGACGGCTAATAGGTGGATAACTAACATGAGTGGTGTCATTAAGTTGACTAAACTTTTTAACAGCGTATGTAGCCTTGCGGTCGCACGTTCATCCGTAAGAGCATACGTCCTGGGTTCGATTCCCGGGTTGGTCACTATGTGTTATTCGCTTTTAAAAGTGTTATAATAAATTGTGATCAATGTTTGAGAAACTTGAGGGATGTTTGAAGCCCGGAAGGGTGAATAACATAAATTATGGTGGAAGTTTGAAACCTGTGCAGACGGCACGAAAGGTGGATAACTAACATGAGTGGTGTCATTAAGTTGACTAAACTTTTTAACAGCGTATGTAGCCTTGCGGTCGCACGTTCATCCGTAAGAGCATACGTCCTGGGTTCGATTCCCGGGTTGGTCACTATGTGTTATTCGCTTTTAAAAGTGTTATAATAAATTGTGATCAATGTTTGAGAAACTTGAGGGATGTTTGAAGCCCGGAAGGGTGAATAACATAAACTGTGGTGGAAGTTTGAAACCTGGGCAGACGGCTAATAGGTGGATAACTAACATGAGTGGTGTCATTAAGTTGACTAAACTTTTTGCCTTGCGGTCGCACGTTCATCCGTAAGAGCATACGTCCTGGGTTCGATTCCCGGGTTGGTCACTATGTGTTATTCGCTTTTAAAAGTGTTATAATAAATTGTGATCAATGTTTGAGAAATTTGAGGGATGTTTGAAGCCCGGAAGGGTGAACAACATAAACTGTGGTGGAAGTTTGAAACCTGTGCAGACGGCACGAAAGGTGGATAACTAACATGAGTGGTGTCATTAAGTTGACTAAACTTTTTAAACAGCGTATGTAGCCTTGCGGTCGCACGTTCATCCGTAAGAGCATATGTCCTGGGTTCGATTCCCGGGTTGGTCACTATGTGTTATTCGCTTTTAAAAGTGTTATAATAAATTGTGATCAATGTTTGAGAAATTTGAGGGATGTTTGAAGCCCGGAAGGGTGAATAACATAAACTGTGGTGGAAGTTTGAAACCTGTGCAGACGGCACGAAAGGTGGATAACTAACATGAGTGGTGTCATTAAGTTGACTAAACTTTTTAACAGCGTATGTAGCCTTGCGGTCGCACGTTCATCCGTAAGAGCATACGTCCTGGGTTCGATTCCCGGGTTGGTCACTATGTGTTATTCGCTTTTAAAAGTGTTATAATAAATTGTGATCAATGTTTGAGAAACTTGAGGGATGTTTGAAGCCCGGAAGGGTGAATAACATAAATTGTGGTGGAAGTTTGAAACCTGTGCAGACGGCACGAAAGGTGGATAACTAACATGAGTGGTGTCATTAAGTTGACTAAACTTTTTAAACAGCGTATGTAGCCTTGCGGTCGCACGTTCATCCGTAAGAGCATACGTCCTGGGTTCGATTCCCGGGTTGGTCACTATGTGTTATTCGCTTTTAAAAGTGTTATAATAAATTGTGATCAATGTTTGAGAAACTTGAGGGATGTTTGAAGCCCGGAAGGGTGAATAACATAAAACTGTGGTGGAAGTTTGAAACCTGGGCAGACGGCTAATAGGTGGATAACTAACATGAGTGGTGTCATTAAGTTGACTAAACTTTTTAACAGCGTATGTAGCCTTGCGGTCGCACGTTCATCCGTAAGAGCATACGTCCTGGGTTCGATTCCCGGGTTGGTCACTATGTGTTATTCGCTTTTAAAAGTGTTATAATAAATTGTGATCAATGTTTGAGAAACTTGAGGGATGTTTGAAGCCCGGAAGGGTGAATAACATAAATTGTGGTGGAAGTTTGAAACCTGTGCAGACGGCACGAAAGGTGGATAACTAACATGAGTGGTGTCATTAAGTTGACTAAACTTTTTAACAGCGTATGTAGCCTTGCGGTCGCACGTTCATCCGTAAGAGCATACGTCCTGGGTTCGATTCCCGGGTTGGTCACTATGTGTTATTCGCTTTTAAAAGTGTTATAATAAATTGTGATCAATGTTTGAGAAACTTGAGGGATGTTTGAAGCCCGGAAGGGTGAATAACATAAATTGTGGTGGAAGTTTGAAACCTGTGCAGACGGCACGAAAGGTGGATAACTAACATGAGTGGTGTCATTAAGTTGACTAAAAACTTTAACAGCGTATGTAGCCTTGCGGTCGCACGTTCATCCGTAAGAGCATACGTCCTGGGTTCGATTCCCGGGTTGGTCACTATGTGTTATTCGCTTTTAAAAGTGTTATAATAAATTGTGATCAATGTTTGAGAAATTTGAGGGATGTTTGAAGCCCGGAAGGGTGAATAACATAAACTGTGGTGGAAGTTTGAAACCTGGGCAGACGGCTAATAGGTGGATAACTAACATGAGTGGTGTCATTAAGTTGACTAAACTTTTTAACAGCGTATGTAGCCTTGCGGTCGCACGTTCATCCGTAAGAGCATACGTCCTGGGTTCGATTCCCGGGTTGGTCACTATGTGTTATTCGCTTTTAAAAAGTGTTATAATAAATTGTGATCAATGTTTGAGAAATTTGAGGGATGTTTGAAGCCCGGAAGGGTGAATAACATAAACTGTGGTGGAAGTTTGAAACCTGGGCAGACGGCTAATAGGTGGATAACTAACATGAGTGGTGTCATTAAGTTGACTAAACTTTTTAAAACAGCGTATGTAGCCTTGCGGTCGCACGTTCATCCGTAAGAGCATACGTCCTGGGTTCGATTCCCGGGTTGGTCACTATGTGTTATTCGCTTTTAAAAGTGTTATAATAAATTGTGATCAATGTTTGAGAAATTTGAGGGATGTTTGAAGCCCGGAAGGGTGAACAACATAAACTGTGGTGGAAGTTTGAAACCTGTGCAGACGGCACGAAAGGTGGATAACTAACATGAGTGGTGTCATTAAGTTGACTAAACTTTTTAACAGCGTATGTAGCCTTGCGGTCGCACGTTCATCCGTAAGAGCATACGTCCTGGGTTCGATTCCCGGGTTGGTCACTATGTGTTATTCGCTTTTAAAAGTGTTATAATAAATTGTGATCAATGTTTGAGAAACTTGAGGGATGTTTGAAGCCCGGAAGGGTGAATAACATAAATTGTGGTGGAAGTTTGAAACCTGTGCAGACGGCACGAAAGGTGGATAACTAACATGAGTGGTGTCATTAAGTTGACTAAACTTTTTTAACAGCGTATGTAGCCTTGCGGTCGCACGTTCATCCGTAAGAGCATACGTCCTGGGTTCGATTCCCGGGTTGGTCACTATGTGTTATTCGCTTTTAAAAGTGTTATAATAAATTGTGATCAATGTTTGAGAAACTTGAGGGATGTTTGAAGCCCGGAAGGGTGAATAACATAAACTGTGGTGGAAGTTTGAAACCTGTGCAGACGGCACGAAAGGTGGATAACTAACATGAGTGGTGTCATTAAGTTGACTAAAAAACTTTAACAGCGTATGTAGCCTTGCGGTCGCACGTTCATCCGTAAGAGCATACGTCCTGGGTTCGATTCCCGGGTTGGTCACTATGTGTTATTCGCTTTTAAAAGTGTTATAATAAATTGTGATCAATGTTTGAGAAACTTGAGGGATGTTTGAAGCCCGGAAGGGTGAATAACATAAATTGTGGTGGAAGTTTGAAACCTGGGCAGACGGCTAATAGGTGGATAACTAACATGAGTGGTGTCATTAAGTTGACTAAACTTTTTAACAGCGTATGTAGCCTTGCGGTCGCACGTTCATCCGTAAGAGCATACGTCCTGGGTTCGATTCCCGGGTTGGTCACTATGTGTTATTCGCTTTTAAAAGTGTTATAATAAATTGTGATCAATGTTTGAGAAACTTGAGGGATGTTTGAAGCCCGGAAGGGTGAATAACATAAATTATGGTGGAAGTTTGAAACCTGTGCAGACGGCACGAAAGGTGGATAACTAACATGAGTGGTGTCATTAAGTTGACTAAACTTTTTTAACAGCGTATGTAGCCTTGCGGTCGCACGTTCATCCGTAAGAGCATACGTCCTGGGTTCGATTCCCGGGTTGGTCACTATGTGTTATTCGCTTTTAAAAGTGTTATAATAAATTGTGATCAATGTTTGAGAAATTTGAGGGATGTTTGAAGCCCGGAAGGGTGAATAACATAAACTGTGGTGGAAGTTTGAAACCTGGGCAGACGGCTAATAGGTGGATAACTAACATGAGTGGTGTCATTAAGTTGACTTTTAACAGCGTATGTAGCCTTGCGGTCGCACGTTCATCCGTAAGAGCATACGTCCTGGGTTCGATTCCCGGGTTGGTCACTATGTGTTATTCGCTTTTAAAAGTGTTATAATAAATTGTGATCAATGTTTGAGAAACTTGAGGGATGTTTGAAGCCCGGAAGGGTGAATAACATAAAACTGTGGTGGAAGTTTGAAACCTGTGCAGACGGCACGAAAGGTGGATAACTAACATGAGTGGTGTCATTAAGTTGACTAAACTTTTTAACAGCGTATGTAGCCTTGCGGTCGCACGTTCATCCGTAAGAGCATACGTCCTGGGTTCGATTCCCGGGTTGGTCACTATGTGTTATTCGCTTTTAAAAGTGTTATAATAAATTGTGATCAATGTTTGAGAAACTTGAGGGATGTTTGAAGCCCGGAAGGGTGAATAACATAAACTGTGGTGGAAGTTTGAAACCTGGGCAGACGGCTAATAGGTGGATAACTAACATGAGTGGTGTCATTAAGTTGACTAAACTTTTTAACAGCGTATGTAGCCTTGCGGTCGCACGTTCATCCGTAAGAGCATACGTCCTGGGTTCGATTCCCGGGTTGGTCACTATGTGTTATTCGCTTTTAAAAGTGTTATAATAAATTGTGATCAATGTTTGAGAAACTTGAGGGATGTTTGAAGCCCGGAAGGGTGAATAACATAAATTGTGGTGGAAGTTTGAAACCTGTGCAGACGGCACGAAAGGTGGATAACTAACATGAGTGGTGTCATTAAGTTGACTAAAAACTTTTAACAGCGTATGTAGCCTTGCGGTCGCACGTTCATCCGTAAGAGCATACGTCCTGGGTTCGATTCCCGGGTTGGTCACTATGTGTTATTCGCTTTTAAAAGTGTTATAATAAATTGTGATCAATGTTTGAGAAATTTGAGGGATGTTTGAAGCCCGGAAGGGTGAATAACATAAACTGTGGTGGAAGTTTGAAACCTGGGCAGACGGCTAATAGGTGGATAACTAACATGAGTGGTGTCATTAAGTTGACTAAACTTTTTTTAACAGCGTATGTAGCCTTGCGGTCGCACGTTCATCCGTAAGAGCATACGTCCTGGGTTCGATTCCCGGGTTGGTCACTATGTGTTATTCGCTTTTAAAAGTGTTATAATAAATTGTGATCAATGTTTGAGAAACTTGAGGGATGTTTGAAGCCCGGAAGGGTGAATAACATAAATTGTGGTGGAAGTTTGAAACCTGTGCAGACGGCACGAAAGGTGGATAACTAACATGAGTGGTGTCATTAAGTTGACTAAAACTTTTAAACAGCGTATGTAGCCTTGCGGTCGCACGTTCATCCGTAAGAGCATACGTCCTGGGTTCGATTCCCGGGTTGGTCACTATGTGTTATTCGCTTTTAAAAGTGTTATAATAAATTGTGATCAATGTTTGAGAAACTTGAGGGATGTTTGAAGCCCGGAAGGGTGAATAACATAAATTGTGGTGGAAGTTTGAAACCTGTGCAGACGGCACGAAAGGTGGATAACTAACATGAGTGGTGTCATTAAGTTGACTAAACTTTTAACAGCGTATGTAGCCTTGCGGTCGCACGTTCATCCGTAAGAGCATACGTCCTGGGTTCGATTCCCGGGTTGGTCACTATGTGTTATTCGCTTTTAAAAGTGTTATAATAAATTGTGATCAATGTTTGAGAAATTTGAGGGATGTTTGAAGCCTGGAAGGGTGAATAACATAAACTGTGGTGGAAGTTTGAAACCTGTGCAGACGGCACGAAAGGTGGATAACTAACATGAGTGGTGTCATTAAGTTGACTAAACTTTTAAACAGCGTATGTAGCCTTGCGGTCGCACGTTCATCCGTAAGAGCATACGTCCTGGGTTCGATTCCCGGGTTGGTCACTATGTGTTATTCGCTTTTAAAAGTGTTATAATAAATTGTGATCAATGTTTGAGAAACTTGAGGGATGTTTGAAGCCCGGAAGGGTGAATAACATAAACTGTGGTGGAAGTTTGAAACCTGTGCAGACGGCACGAAAGGTGGATAACTAACATGAGTGGTGTCATTAAGTTGACTAAACTTTTTAACAGCGTATGTAGCCTTGCGGTCGCACGTTCATCCGTAAGAGCATACGTCCTGGGTTCGATTCCCGGGTTGGTCACTATGTGTTATTCGCTTTTAAAAGTGTTATAATAAATTGTGATCAATGTTTGAGAAATTTGAGGGATGTTTGAAGCCCGGAAGGGTGAATAACATAAACTGTGGTGGAAGTTTGAAACCTGGGCAGACGGCTAATAGGTGGATAACTAACATGAGTGGTGTCATTAAGTTGACTAAAAACTTTTTAACAGCGTATGTAGCCTTGCGGTCGCACGTTCATCCGTAAGAGCATACGTCCTGGGTTCGATTCCCGGGTTGGTCACTATGTGTTATTCGCTTTTAAAAGTGTTATAATAAATTGTGATCAATGTTTGAGAAACTTGAGGGATGTTTGAAGCCCGGAAGGGTGAATAACATAAACTGTGGTGGAAGTTTGAAACCTGTGCAGACGGCACGAAAGGTGGATAACTAACATGAGTGGTGTCATTAAGTTGACTAAACTTTTTTAAAAACTTTTTTGGATTGGTAACTTTCAGGGTAAATACTGCTGTATCGTTACGTTTTTGGTGTCGTTGGACGCGGAACAATTGTTAGAACACTAACAATTCGTTCCCGCGGACTCGCCTTAGGTGTAAACAAATTATTTTTAGGTTTTTAATTTCATAAGAATTTTTTGTTTATCTGGATGACTTTTTATTTTCTATTTTTGATGTAAATATTTTTTGGTGGTTGAATTCGTCTTGGTTGCAGTTGAACCCGGTCGGGCTAAACTGCCTCTTTGTACATATTCAGTTTTTGTGTAAAAATTTTAGTGTTTAATATAAGTTCTAGTTAGGTTTTTAATTTAGGCTTACTGTCAAATTTCATTGAACTTGTTTTTATTGTATATATTAATGTTAACGCTAAAATTAGAATTTGTTTTGTTGTCTTTGTGTGTAAATGCACAATATGAATAGCTGGGACTCAGAAACCAGTATGTCAGAGGCCGGGGCATCCCGGAAACGGTCGTTTTTCCGGATTCCACCGGGAATGGACGCTTCTTCTGCGTCTGATACCGAAACGGAGGAGAGGATTTCCAGAAAATCCAAGAGGACGGCTGCTAGCCACAGCGTGGGCCTGACCAAGGCCAAAAAAGCCCTGGAGAAGGCCAAGGAGGCTGCTTCGGAGGCCGTTTTTGAACGGCACTTAAGGAAATCGACGCGAAAGGAAACGTCTAAACCGGCCCTAGGGCAGGCACCGGAGGACGTTGTATTTAATGCAGATCTGGAGTCCCTAGGAACACCGGATATCATGGACAGGGCCGCAAAAAGGGCTCATCGTATCACTGAGATCGCCTTGAAAAGCGGAAATCTTAAAGGTGACTACATGCGGGACCTTAAGGTCGCCGCAAAAGACATGCGGGAGATAGTGGAGACCCTCTCCCGTAGGTCAGTGGCGGAGGAAACCCACCGTCTCCAGACGGATAATAATAGGATGCGGATGAGGATCTCCGACTTGGAGACTGAACTGAAGGCGCTGAGGAGAGAGTTCTCAGAAAGGACATCTCCAGATGCGCCGTCGGCTGAGGCTGTTCTGCCAGCCAAAGAAGCCCTTAAAGATTTTGCTGAAGAGCTGCAGGCCAAAGTCTTACACTCGGTTGGTGAAATGGTGGAGGCGAAACTGGCACGCGTTGAGGTCCGCCTCCCGCCAGCGGAGATAATCCGTCCGCCTCTTGCGGCATCCCGCGACAGGGAGACGCCATGTTCTACGGGAACGAACGTGAGAGTCAGCCCAGTCTCGGTACTGCCTCCCGCCAGCTCGCAAGAACAAGGTGGAAGCTGGGCGGTGGTCGCTGCTAGGGGAAAAGGCAAAGGGGCAGGGAAAAAGACCAAGAACCCGAACCCGAACCCTACCCCAGCGGCCGCCCAGAAGATAATTAAAATGGTGAAGCCGGCGGTGACGGCAGCGTCCAAAGCTGCAGCTAAACCAGTGGCTAAGGCCACCACGGCTAAAAAGCAGGCTCCAAAAAAGGTGAAGCTTACACCCCCCCGCTCAGCGGCGGTGGTAGTTACGCTGAATAACGATGCGGCGGAAAAAGGGGAGACCTATGCCTCCGTAATCGCGAAAGCCAAGGGAGGCATAAAACTGTCAGACTTGGGTATTGACAACGTCAAAATCAGGCAGGCTGTCACGGGGGCGCGGATCTTTGAGCTATCGGGCTCTCAGAGTTCCGAAAAAGCCGATGCCCTGGCAGAAAAACTGCGAGGGGTGCTCACGAATGTGGCAAAGGTCGACCGGCCCATCAAGCGCGCAGACCTTCGCATTGGTGGTCTTGACGACAGTGTGACAACCGAAGAGGTAGTGGCGGCAATCGCCGCCAAGGGAGAATGCCCGCCAGAGTCTGTAAAGGCGGGAGAAATCCGGAGGGGTGACAGCGGGTTTGGGGCCATACTTGTGCAGTGCCCTGTCACTGCAGCAAAAAAGGTGGTGCAAGGGCGACTCCTCGTGGGATGGACTTCGGCCCAGGTTAAGATCTTAGAGGGGCGCCCCTTGCGTTGCTTCAGGTGCATGGGGATAGGGCACGCGCAAAACAAGTGCCCCTCAGAGAGCAATCGGAGTGACTTGTGTTACCGCTGTGGTAAAGCGGGACACAAGATTGCCACATGTACGGCGGAGGCGCGATGCGCAATCTGTGAAGACGGTGGAAGGCCCTCAGGGCACATAATGGGGGGAAGATCCTGCAAACCTCCCACTTTTAAGAAGAAGGCGGCCCCAAAGGCCAAAGCGCCTACTCCTGCAGTGGCACGGGCGGCGTCTGGAGAAGCTGATATGTCATCTTAATGTCTAGTACGACTATCAGCTTTCTCCAGGCGAACCTTAACCACTCCGCGGGGGCACAGGATCTCTGGCTTCAGGCCATGGCGGAGTGGGGAACAGACGTGGCGGTGGCGGCAGAGCCGTATCTTGTGGCTCCACAGCCGCACTGGACTGGTGATCGTACCGGGATGGTCACAATCGTTACGCGTCCCGGAGATTCCCCTCTAGTAACAAGGGAAAAAGGGGAGGGGTACGTGGCTGCAGAATGGAGGAGTTATATCATCGTCGGTGCGTACTTCTCCCCAAATAGACCGTTGAGGGATTTCGAGACCTTCCTTAGCGGTCTAAGTCAGGTGATCCAACGGGCCCGACCTGCACCAGTCATATTGATGGGAGATCTGAACGCCAGGTCACAAACATGGGGCGACACTGTCACAAGCGTCAAGGGCGAGGCCCTGGAAGAGTGGATGGCGGAATTGGGGCTCCAACTTCTCAATAGGGGGGATGCTCCCACGTGCGTCAGGTCGCAGGGCCAGTCAAGGGTTGATGTATCTCTCGCATCGCCCGTGGCTGCGCGCGCGGTGCTGGATTGGCGGGTGGAAGAGGACGTGGAGACCCTCTCAGACCACCGGTATATAAGATTCGAGGTCTCCACGTCCGCTGGGCCGCGCGTGCCTATCGGCTCTCGACAGGTCTTCCCGCACTGGGTCATGAGTCGTCTGAACAGAGAACTGGCAGAGGAGGCGGCGATGGTGCAGGACTGGCTGGCCCCGACAACACCATCATCAGCTAATGTTGATGAAAGGGCGGAGCGCTTCCAGTGCGCGATTACGGAAGTGTGTGACACGGCGATGCCGAAATCATCCAAGCGCCGCCAACCACGGAAAGCGGTATATTGGTGGAGCTCCCAGATCGCTGAGATGCGACAGGCGTGCGGGGAAGCGAGGAGAGCCTACCTGCGATGCCGGAGAAGGGTCTTCCATGACCAGGGAGAAGAAGAGCAGCTCCGCTCCTCGTACATGGAACTCAAAAAAGGGCTGCAGCTGGCAATAAGCAAGTCGAAGGAGGATGCCCGTGAAGAGATGCTGGAAGGGCTTAACCGGGACCCCTGGGGGCGCCCTTACCGCTCAGTGCGAAACAAGCTACAGGGCACAGGCGCCCCCCTGACGGAAACTCTCCCGGCGGACTTCACGGACAGGGTAGTGGCTGAATTGTTCCCTCAAGCCCGGAACATAGTCGTTCCAAGAATGGCAGAAGAAGAGATGGAGGAAAGTCGTGAAGAGGAGGAAGGGGAAGTGCCGATTACGGACTTAGAAATGGAGACGGTGCTGGATCGCCTTAGAGTAAGGAAAAAGGCGCCTGGGCCGGACGGGGTGCCTGGCAATGTCCTATCCATAGCTCTCAAACACCTAGGAGGGAACCTGCGGGAACTGTTCAATGCGTCCCTTCGCACTGGGCAGTTCCCGAAGGTCTGGAAGGAGGGGCGTCTATGCCTTCTTCGCAAGGAGGGCCGTCCACCCGACTCTCCATCAGCCTACCGGCCAATAGTTCTACTGGACGAGGCCGGGAAGCTCTTAGAAAAGATCGTGGTGGACCGAATAAATCGACACCTGTCTTCCGCAGGGCCGGACTTAGCAGGTGTCCAGTATGGATTTAGAGCCGGCCGCTCGACACTGGATGCGGTCTCGGCCCTGAGGGAACACACAGAGGAAGTGGTGGCTACCGGAGGGAAGGCAATGGCGGTGTCATTAGACATCGCCAACGCATTTAACAGCATGCCATTCGGAGTAATAAAGGAGGCCCTCAAATTCCACAATGTGCCCACTTACCTGCGGCGACTCGTGGGAAATTACTTAGAGGGTAGACAGGTGGTTTACCTTAACAACATAGGTTCGTTGATCCGGCGGCCAATGGAGTGTGGTGTCCCGCAGGGGTCTGTCCTCGGACCCCTGCTTTGGAATATCGGCTACGACTGGGTGCTCAGGGGCGCGCTCCTTCCCAGGATGCGCGTCTTCTGTTACGCAGATGACACCCTAGTCGTAGCTGATGGGAGTAATTTCAGGGAGGCAGCAGACTTAGCAGCTGTCGGCACATCATTGGTCGTCGAAAGGATTGGGTTGCTCGGCCTCAAAGTGGCCCTTGAGAAAACGGACGTAATCATGTTCCACGGACCGAGAGGGGGGCCTCCCCCCGGGGCAACAATCGTCATCAATGACACATGTGTCCCGGTGGGGTCCAGGATGAAGTACCTAGGACTCATCCTGGACGGCCGTTGGAACTTTGAGGCTCATTTCAAAGCCTTGGGCCCCAAATTAGTTGGTGCGGCCGGTGCACTGGGGCGCCTTCTACCCAACATAGGTGGTCCGGAGCAAAGCTGCCGGAAATTATACTGCGGGGTGATGCGCAGCATGGCGCTCTATGGGGCCCCAATCTGGGCGGACTCCCTGTCGGCGCAAAATAGGAGACTCCTGCGCAGACCGCAGCGAGTCATAGCGATAAGAGCGGCCCGCTGCTTCAGAACAGTTTCGTTCTCAGCGGCCTGCGTATTGGCGGGCACTGCGCCCTGGGAGCGGGAAGCGGAGGTTCTCGCGGCCGCCTACCGCTTCAGGGCGGAGCGCAGATCGGAAGGTATCCCCCGGTCCGCAGAAGAGACAGCGCAGATTAAGCGCTTCACGTCAAGAGCTGTTATGCGGCTATGGGAGGAAGATCTGGTCAACCCTCTGGCAGGAATCAGAACAATTGAGGCCATACGCCCGGTCCTGCCAGACTGGGTGAAGAGAAAAAAGGGGGCGGTCACATACCGTCTCGCGCAGGTACTGTCCGGACATGGGTGTTTCGGGCGGTACCTGCATAAGGTAGCCAGACGGGAACCAACACCAGTCTGCCACGACTGTGATGCAGACGAAGACACGGCGCAACACACGCTATCAGAGTGTGCAAGATGGTCACGACTTCGACATGACCTCACTTCGGTAATAGGTTCAGACCTCAGTTTGTCCAGCGTTGTGAGTAGCATGGTCGCAAGTAGGGAAGCTTGGGAGGCAATGGTCTCCTTCTGTGAACACGTTATGTCACAGAAGGAGACTGCGGAGAGGGAACGGGAGGCCTCCGCAATGACTGGAGTAAGAGTCAAGAGAACGGGACAGAGGAGGAGGAGATTCGCTCACCTCCTCCCGCCCGCTTAATGATGTAGCCATCCGGCTAATCGCCGAGGGTCTCGGTCGTATGCGAGAGTGATCCCGCAGACCCTCATAAAGGCGAATAATGAAGGGGCCCTGGTGTTTTAGTGGGTAGGGGGACTCTTCTAGTCCCGACCCCCACAGTCCCCGCGTCAACTTACCATCTGCCCCGGCGCGGGGCCCCGCTAAAAAGGGTTTCACCAGGCTAAAAAAAAAAAAAAAAAAAAGGTTAGGTTAGGTTAGGTTAGGTTAGGTTAGGTTAGGTTAGGTTAGGTTAGGTTAGGTTAGGTTAGGTTAGGTTAGGTTAGGTTAGGTTAGGTTAGGTTAGGTTAGGTTTAGGTTAGGTTAGGTTAGGTTAGGTTAGGTTAGGTTAGGTTAGGTTAGGTTAGGTTAGGTTAGGTTAGGTTAGGTTAGGTTAGGTTAGGTTAGGTTAGGTTAGGTTAGGTTAGGTTAGGTTAGTTAGGTTAGGTTAGGTTAGGTTAGGTTAGGTTAGGTTAGGTTAGGTTAGGTTAGGTTAGGTTAGGTTAGGTTAGGTTAGGTTAGGTTAGGTTAGGTTAGGTTAGGTTAGGTTAGGTTAGGTTAGGTTAGGTTAGGTTAGGTTAGGTTAGGTTAGGTTAGGTTAGGTTAGGTTAGGTTAGGTTAGGTTAGGTTAGGTTAGGTTAGGTTAGGTTAGTTAGGTTAGGTTAGGTTAGGTTAGGTTAGGTTAGGTTAGGTTAGGTTAGGTTAGGTTAGGTTAGGTTAGGTTAGGTTAGGTTAGGTTAGGTAGTTAGGTTAGGTTAGGTTAGGTTAGGTTAGGTTAGGTTAGGTTAGGTTAGGTTAGGTTAGGTTAGGTTAGGTTAGGTTAGGTTAGGTTAGGTTAGGTTAGGTTAGGTTAGGTTAGGTTAGGTTAGGTTAGGTTAGGTTAGGTTAGGTTAGGTTAGGTTAGGTTAGGTTAGGTTAGGTTAGGTTAGGTTAGGTTAGGTTAGGTTAGGTTAGGTTAGGTTAGGTTAGGTTAGGTTAGGTTAGGTTAGGTTAGGTTAGGTTAGGTTAGGTTAGGTTAGGTTAGGTTAGGTTAGGTTAGGTTAGGTTAGGTTAGGTTAGGTTAGGTTAGGTTAGGTTAGGTTAGGTTAGGTTAGGTTAGGTTAGGTTAGGTTAGGTTAGGTTAGGTTAGGTTAGGTTAGGTTAGGTTAGGTTAGGTTAGGTTAGGTTAGGTTAGGTTAGGTTAGGTTAGGTTAGGTTAGGTTAGGTTAGGTTAGGTTAGGTTAGGTTAGGTTAGGTTAGGTTAGGTTAGGTTAGGTTAGGTTAGGTTAGGTTAGGTTAGGTTAGGTTAGGTTAGGTTAGGTTAGGTTAGGTTAGGTTAGGTTAGGTTAGGTTAGGTTAGGTTAGGTTAGGTTAGGTTAGGTTAGGTTAGGTTAGGTTAGGTTAGGTTAGGTTAGGTTAGGTTAGTTAGGTTAGGTTAGGTTAGGTTAGGTTAGGTTAGGTTAGGTTAGGTTAGGTTAGGTTAGGTTAGGTTAGGTTAGGTTAGGTTAGGTTAGGTTAGGTTAGGTTAGGTTAGGTTAGGTTAGGTTAGGTTAGGTTAGGTTAGGTTAGTTAGGTTAGGTTAGGTTAGGTTAGGTTAGGTTAGGTTAGGTTAGGTTAGGTAGGTTAGGTTAGGTTAGGTTAGGTTAGGTTAGGTTAGGTTAGGTTAGGTTAGGTTAGGTTAGGTTAGGTTAGGTTAGGTTAGGTTAGGTTAGGTTAGGTTAGGTTAGGTTAGGTTAGGTTAGGTTAACAGCGTATGTAGCCTTGCGGTCGCACGTTCATCCGTAAGAGCATACGTCCTGGGTTCGATTCCCGGGTTGGTCACTATGTGTTATTCGCTTTTAAAAGTGTTATAATAAATTGTGATCAATGTTTGAGAAATTTGAGGGATGTTTGAAGCCCGGAAGGGTGAATAACATAAACTGTGGTGGAAGTTTGAAACCTGGGCAGACGGCTAAATGGTGGATAACTAACATGAGTGGTGTCATTAAGTTGACTAAACTTTTTAACAGCGTATGTAGCCTTGCGGTCGCACGTTCATCCGTAAGAGCATACGTCCTGGGTTCGATTCCCGGGTTGGTCACTATGTGTTATTCGCTTTTAAAAGTGTTATAATAAATTGTGATCAATGTTTGAGAAATTTGAGGGATGTTTGAAGCCCGGAAGGGTGAATAACATAAAAACTGTGGTGGAAGTTTGAAACCTGGGCAGACGGCTAATAGGTGGATAACTAACATGAGTGGTGTCATTAAGTTGACTAAACTTTCAACAGCGTATGTAGCCTTGCGGTCGCACGTTCATCCGTAAGAGCATACGTCCTGGGTTCGATTCCCGGGTTGGTCACTCTGTGTTATTCGCTTTTAAAAGTGTTATAATAAATTGTGATCAATGTTTGAGAAACTTGAGGGATGTTTGAAGCCCGGAAGGGTGAATAACATAAAATTGTGGTGGAAGTTTGAAACCTGTGCAGACGGCACGAAAGGTGGATAACTAACATGAGTGGTGTCATTAAGTTGACTAAACTTTAACAGCGTATGTAGCCTTGCGGTCGCACGTTCATCCGT